>JAVXUO010000681.1:0-27819 GCA_033065855.1 Escallonia rubra
ACTAGCATTATCTTGCAATGAAGGAGAAAATACTGGTAGCAAAATCTCAGTGTATAAGGTTTAATGAGTTCTTGAGCAATCGGCATGTGAGTACTGTTTTTGGGTACACATAGCGACTACAAGTAGTAAATTTTTAAGAAATTAAATTTCATCTAGATGGCCACGAATCCCTACAAACAGTTTCCCTCCACGCAATAGAATTTGGCTGTATTTAAGCTGTCAAAGAGAAAACAAGGAGTTGAAAGTTCTTGTGGATATTCAACCTTCTTTTAGAGAATTTCTGCTCTGTAAAACACCTTTTCTTATCTCCATATGCTACACGGCTGTAATTACAACCACTTCCCAGTAATAAGAAAAAACTGGTAAGCAATTAAGTGGTTGTTGGCAAACTGTTTGGGTCCAATCATCTATAGGCTTAACCGCAGTGCTCCCCGGTTTTTTTCAGGTCAAAATGGTAAGCTTCTGGAGTTCCATCGCATCGTTTCCTTGACAGAATAAGTATACATCAGCCAGCACGGTCCGCTCTTTGCATTGGCTGGACGAATATGTTGAAACTACGTTTTTCTAGTTTGTAGGGAGCCACGAGTAGATATTCACAAGACATATTGCAAAGGGTATTCATACTACCTCACAACATGTGCATTCTGAAGAAACTGGTTTCGCGTGAACAAATTTAGAAACTTCATAAGCAGCAGTTGATATCATTTCCTACCTGTGGAGCCGTCTTGAGTTCCAAGCAGATCAAACGGTTTTACAGACTCAGGATCGTCACTTAAGAGAAAAAGCAAACAGCATATCAGAACAAAATCAGGTTCTCAAAAACCAAGATATTGATCAGTAAAGATTCACATAATACCCTGTGGAAATGGCAGAACTCTTCCCACGAACTTCAGAAAGATGCTCAGGTTTAACTACCAAAACAAAAAGAAAAGAACTCATGAGCGATTGTATGACAAGATGAAACCAAGCCCTGGCATACAAAACCAAACCTGTAAGAATCTTCTGCTGCGAATCAAGCTTCACTGTGACATCAGAATGTCGAATTGCCATTACACGACAAAGGTATCCCTTTAGAGGACCGACTCGTATCCTCAAAGACTGACCAACAGAGAACATTCCATCTTTACCCTCTCGGTTGACTGCAATGGTAATGATATATTAGTAGGCAAAAATAGAAAAAAGGACGTCTTGGAAGTTGAGGCTTGCAAGCAACAATTTGGGAACATACAGTTGCGGTTACTCTCTCTCGCTTCCCAAGGCTTCTTAGGTGAGAGAGGGGATTTAGGGGATGCGGAGAAATCATCAAAAGCCAGGGGACCCGATTTACCACCCTAAATCAATAAATATTTTTCAATAGACAAAAGAAAAAGATGTCAGGTGCATAATCGATGGAAAGAACCCTATCTCTGCATGTAAGTGGCCAGAAATACAAACCTTATCACTGCATGCATCACCAGAAAGTACAATTTTTTCACATATGCGAGCTTTAGAACAGAAATAACCACTATTGTCCTGATCAGTCTCATCATGTATAAAGATGGTTCCTCTGTAGATTTGTTTGACGATCCCTTGCCTGTCCTGCAAAGTGTGATAAACCAAATGTAAAGTAACCTACAGAAAACAGATAGCTGGAGGCTTACATGAAGAATTACTGTCAAACCTCTAGTGGACCTTCCAAAACCCTAACAGTGTCGTTAATTGATATGATCTTTTTGTGCTGGTCTACTGCTGTGAATCTCTTATCACATGATGCCTTCTTTAATTCACGAGGTTTAAGAGTCACGACTGCTGGCCCTTCTGAACCCTCCTTCAAAACCTGGAACGAGGAACATCAGATAAGTGGCCAGTACGGGACAGTTGCATACCAAATTAAATTGCATACCTTAAAACTATCATCCTTCTCTTTACATATGATCACACCATACCCCGTCCGGCTGCAATGCAAAAGAACATAAGTGCAGCACATTATCAGAAAGAGTTGTTACAAATCTATGGCACAGTAAAATAAGATCTGGACTAACCCAAAAAGCACTAAATCATGCACTTCAAACACATTTTCAAGGCTAGAGCTTGACGAAGCCTCTCCTTTCCCACCCCCTTTACTGCTATAAATTGTGCGCTTTTTCTTCTCTTCACCATACAGCTCAGAAAGCCACTCCAGATCATTAGATTCATCGTTCTTAGAAAACTCAAACTTCAGGAGCTCATCTTCAGAAGGCATTACGCCCCAAAAGCTTAACGAGTCAATGGGCACTCTTTTGTACAAGTAACCGTCCTTGAGCATCATCCCATTAAGAAACTCAAACATTTTGCCAGTTTCACGATCACGTCTATATTGAATGAGTGGTCGGAACTCCCTACACGGTATAATATGAACCAAAATAATCATCAATCGTGTTGCACCAGAAAAATAGGCTATGAAGGGATGAGTGTATACTCGAGTTCACTAGAGCTGAGTAATCTTGGTGCTGGGGTAGCAGTCTTCTTAGCAGTAACTCCGCCACCCTACGTACGGAGACATTACACATTACACAATGATGAAATGAGTACGTTTGCAGCCTACAGAAGCATACCACTTTCACTCACATTTGAAGGTAATCTTACCATGGGCGAGGGGGGAGATAAGCAATCCGAAGTGCAAACAGATTATCAACATTTGTTTATCCATAGGGAGAGGCTATTTCCACCCCCTTATATGCTACTAGTATAGAGGACGTGCATTGCACGTGGATATAGTCGAGAGTAATATTTGAGGTGATATTATTATCTTTTTTGGGATCAAAATAATGTAATTCAATTATATTCTTATTTCTTTTGTGACTTGTTTTAGAAGAAATGTATATTTGATGTTCGCAATTGTAATCAGTTCAATGTTTAGAAATATTCTTTGTAGGCTTCTGAATTGAAGAAATGTTTGATGGTACTGCTGAAAATAAAAGCAAATGGATCGGAGAAATTAAAAGATTGAATCTACGTCTTTGTTTTTGTAATCTGTTAAATTGGTTTATGGTTAAGATTTATAATTTTTAAGACCAGGTGTTTTACATTTCATCAATAAGAAATGCAAAACACCCCGTCTTCAACTGTAATAACATAACATATTTTCAGTTCAAATTGGCACATTATTTAAGCCTTGTTTTTTAATGCATATTTAACCCTTTTTCATTTTTTTTTTTTCTGTTTTTGTTTTTCCAACAATTTTTTGTTTCTTTATTGATTTTCACGTATTTCAGTTTCTTTATTTTGTTTTCTAATTTTTCAATTGGTTAATTGTTTGCTAACCTAAAAATGCAAGGAAAAAAAATCACAATTCTCATTAACCAGTTCAATATCTGATGTTTATTTCATTTTAACCAAATTAAAAAGAGAATAATAAGGAATTTCTTTATTGTGTTTTTCTTTCTCATCACATTTTTCATTTTTCAATGTATAAAATAGATTCATTATCCAATGTTCTTTTAATTTAATTCAAATTTAAAAGGGAGCAAAAAAAGAAGGATAAGAATGTAATTGACGTAATTAGCAGAGGACATAATTTTTCAAAAATGATTTACAACATTCATACTATTATAGGTACACGCGCGCGCGCGCGCACACATAAATATATTTCTTGCAACCACACATTGTGTTTCCCAATGTGTAAATGTAGGTTTAGATTAAATTTATGACCTAATGTTCATTAAACACATTATAAAAAAACTAATTAGGGAAAGGTAAGTTGTCATTGGAATAACTAACGGAGGGCAAAATTGAAAATGATACAAAGTTAGTAATTAATAATAGTATTTATGAAAGGGCAGGATTGTTATTGGAGTGATTAACGAAGGACAAAAACGGAATAAAATGATTTACAAGATTCATACTTTTATAGGTAGTATAGATTCCACGCCCTCAGTTGTCACCAAAAAGTTAGCAATTGCCACTAAAATCCATTTTTTAGCGATAAAAAGAGAATGGAAAAACATATGAGGGGTGGAAATAGCATTTCTCTTACCTGTATACAGTAATTAGCATCAATCCAACTTTAAGGTAGAATAGAACAAGGCACAAACAGCGTGGATGTGATCAATGAGACAACCTAAGCTTGTTCCTCACCAACTAAAGTTAAGGACTTTTACTTAATTTACCTGATAATGATGGGCTACCAAAACACGGAATATGCGTTATTTGCAACATAATTGTTAGCATCCAGTTAACTAAAATATATTCTACAATATTGACTAAGATATGCTTAAAAGTAGAGACCAGAAGATTCAAAGGGTACAGCAGTATGTCAAGAAACATGCCTCCTGAGACAGAGGTCTGAAAGTACAAGTTAAGCACAAAATCAACCAGGAAACACAGACTGTATTTTGCAAGCGAGCTCTTGTAACATCACATAAAACATGCTAAGCACAAAGTTCCTGAAAAGCATCCTCATCTATAAGCTGCATTTTGTAATCAAGCTCTTGTAACATCTAATAAGAAGAAATTAAAAGCTCAATGAAGAAGTTTAACCTTTGTACCCAATGAAGAAGTTTAACCTTTGTACCCAATGAAGAAGTTTAACCTTTGTACCCAATGTAGGCCACCAGACAAGCTAGACAGGTAAGAGGTCAACCAAAGCCCAAAAACCTATTACTAAGGTGCAATCAGCGCTGATGACTTATTGGATTTGAAACAGAGACCCGTCTAATGATAATTAGCAGATTCACAAACTAGAAGAAAATTTCACTTTCTAACCATCTTCAAAACTATATAAGTTTGTACTTCATATTCTTGCTGCTTCGCTATGTGGTGGTGGACGCCGGGGGAGGGGGAGAGGAGAGGGGGGGGGGGGGGGGGGGATGGGATTGTGAACCAGAGGTCCTAATTACATGTCTACCTATGTAAGATAGCAAAATGTTTAACAAGAAAATTTCTATACCAATTTTTCAGCCATGGCTTGCAGATCAAGTCTTGGTATCAGCTTCACAGTAGCTCTTTTCCGTGCATCATTCACATCCACAACCTACAACAAGTAATCGAAACGTGCAAGAAATATATTAGAAGGGTAGAACAATATGACGCATCACACACCCAACACGCATGTGCATACACAGGCAAACAATTACAAGGAACCAGCTAAACTAGGACAAGAGAGAAACAACATACTTCTGCTAGGTCTCCTTTATACTTCCCATTCTTCACACGGGCCCATGTGCCTACAGAAACTCCATTGCTCTTACTTCGGATGGTAAGCAAATGGGAAACTTCATTGATAGGAACAGGAGCCACTCTGGTCGAGTATATACCAGAAAGCCCGTTACATGCCTATGCTTAAAGGTCAAGAAGACACCCATTAGCTTTTGGTCAATGTAGTTGGAGTTAATACGACAATAGTACTTCATTTTGATAGGTCTAAAACTAAAACAAAAACAAGTAAAAAGAACCACAAGCAATCAGTTTCCAAAGCGGGGGTGCTGGGGAGAGGGAGGAGAGGGGGGGGGGGGGGTGGAGAGAGAGAGATCACCTCATTAACATCACATTGCTTGTCGGCTTCAATATAAATAAAACCCTTAACATGCTCAATCGCAAATGCAGAAATAATCTGCAGTTTAGTTCCCAGAGACTTGAAGTCAACATACTTCTGCATGAGACAGAAAGCTGAATGTCTCTCACGTCCAACCTACAGGCAAGGAAGTTGATTAGAAAAAGAAGTGAAGTTGAAAAAAATGATAGCAAAAGAAATGTTTGAGAAATTGCATAAGAAAAACCACTAACAAAATACCATGCATTTAACTTTCCAAATAGTTGGATCTTTAGCAGAGGCTATAATTGCGTCTCTTTCAATCAATCGTTTAGCTTCATATCCATCCTCTGCATATCTAATGAAATTAGAACCTGGCTTGTAACGTTCTTCCAGCATTTTTTCAAGCTCTTCTTCAGTCATCTCCTCCTCTTTAGGCAACAAGGGAATGTGAGGAGCTTTTACAGGTTCATTCTTGACTTTCACCTCTGAGCCAAATTCTTCTTCAACAAAATCTGTTTTCAGAAAAAGAACATAAATCACAGCTAAAGAACAGAGTAGAGGCACAACACTACTTCTACTCTACCTAACAATCGGATGTCATCATCCCATTGTCTGACCAAAGTGAACGAAATTATACTCACAAACCCAAGAACCCAATATCGTCAAACACAAACCATACTGAAAGCAGACTACAAATTAAAACTCCAGCACAAAGAATCTTCATCCACCATGGGACAAGTACTATCCTCACGACGCACAACTGCAGAGCATTCACAAGAAAATAAAGCAACACTATCCACCGATAGACCCCACAAAATCCAAGAAATGTAAAGTAGCAGTTAAACATCCCCATAACATCCTTAAAAAGATTGGGAGAAAGGAGCCACTTCTCTCCATGTATCAGACTACCAATACAGGATATACGGCACCTCAATTGGTGCAAGTACGCACCCACTTTCTTCTCACTAAAAGTAAAAAAACTCATGTTGCACAACACAAGCGACAACCTCATTTTCAGTAAAAGAAGCCTGAAAGACAGTGAATTCAGTAAGTACAATTTCCCACATTTCTTCAGATATACACAAGCAACAGATAAAATCTTAAAATCAAGTAAAAAGAACCTTGATTTCTCCACAACTTAAATAAATCGGCCTCAAAACAGAAGAAAAAAACCCTAGAAATAAGCTCATGCAGTTTTCAAGAACGTAAAAAAATCAGGGATAACTTATATCTTGTGAGAGGAAGCACCACTTTCCTCTCATTTTCAGGGAATAAATTCATGTAATAACAGCAATATACAAGAGACGGTGTAGCACAGATAACCCCCATATACTGTTCAGCAAAGAAGCTCAAGAAACCAACACAAACCCGTGTTCGCACATTTCGTTCTAGATAGTGGCAATTCCCACCCTCCTTACATGCTTAAAGGTCAGCAATAGTCACTGAAATGCATTTTTTTTAGCGGCAAAAGTGGGTGGAAATAGCATTTTTCGCCTTTCAAACAACACCTGAACCACAACAAACCAAAATCGGCTAAAAAGATCCCTAATTTCTCTAAAAGTTTTGATTAACAACTCAATCATAGAACAAAGATGCGGGACCCAGGAAGTAATACGGACATTAAAATACACATCAAAAGAACACTAGTACCTCCAAATTATCAATAAATCAGCCAAGATATAAGCTCATAAGACACTAACACAAACCCGCAATTTCCTACATTTCCTCAAACAACATGTGCAGCAAACAAGAAGCAAAAATTCGACAACAAAAAACCCTACTTTCTCCAAAATTTCGACAAACCCGAGATATAAGCTCATGCAGAACACATACAAATTGGAACTATGGAGATAATCAGGAGATTAATTGGGGGCTTCCGTGAAAAACTAAAAAAAATAACAGCACAATACACAATTTTCACCAAAACAGCACAACCAACATTAACCCAAATCCGGCTTGAAAAGAGCCCTAATTTGGTCAACATTTTGATAGACAATAAAATCAAGGTGAACAAAACCCGAGAAATAAGCTCATGCAAACAAACAAAACGTTAAAAAGAAAAGACCACTAAATGACTGGAAAGATCAGAATTAAGGTTATTATTTTACCGTCATCGATAAAATTGTCGCTGTCCTCCTCGCTACCGTCGACCTCGTAAGCAGCGTCCTCGAAGAATTGGAGCACGCCGGGGTTGCCCCGCTTCCGGTGGCCGGACTTCTCGCCTCTTTCATCGCGCTTTCTCTTTCCCGACGTATCGTTGCCGGTGGCGACCTCCTTGCCTTTCGACGCCATTTTTACAGGTGAAAATTTGGGGGTCTTTCACCGGAGCAAGGACATGAGACCTTCTAGAGAGAGAGTCAGGTGAGTGAGAGGGCGGTGTCACAATCGAGGAGTTCAGATGCAACAAGTGCTCGATTGCTCGTTTTCAGAAATTTCTAAAATTATGCCAACCTTGTCAAACATCCTTTTGTCGCTGAAAGTAAAATTTAAGTGTGCCTCGTGTCGCTAAAAGTGGAATTTAAAAAATGTGCCTTTCCGATCACATTTATGAAATTTTTACTCTTTTCCGTTTACATCTAGGCACCATAGTTTAGTTTGGAGATAATATTTTTGAACTAAATCACTTTAGGAGTAAATTACAATGAAATACATCGTTTTAAAAAATTGACACCATACTCATAATGTGAAAAAAAATAAAAATCTGTTCGACAAATTTTTTTTTTTCGGTTTTTAGTTTTTAAATTGAAAAAATTAAAGAGCAGCTTGATTTTTTTTTTACAAAAACAAATGGATATTTGATAACCCAATTTTATTTTGAGTTTTTTTTTTTTGTATTTGATAACCCAGTTTTTATTTTGTGGTGGTTTGCTGTGGCGGTGGTGGGGCGTAGCGGTGGTCGACGGTGGTGGTCGCCGGAGGTGGCTGCCGGCCGCCGGTGGTCGTCGGCGGTGGCAACCTCCGGCGACTGCCGACAAGCCGCTGGCGGTAGTCGCCTAAGGTGGCTGCCGGCGGTGGGAGGGTGGTGGTCTAAAAAAAAAACCAATTTTTGAAATTTTTTTTTTACTCTTCAGTTTAAAAACTGGTTTTTTAAATTGGAGAAGGAAAAAAAAATGGTTACCAAACGCGTTTTTTTTTTCAATTTTCAAAACTGAAAAAAAAAATTGAATAAAAAATGAGCGTCAAACATGGCCAAATCTCTCAATTTTAAGGTTCCATGACCACAAATTAACAATTTTGGCCAACGTGGTCACTTTTTTGGCCCTAATTTTTAAATTGTCCCTTAATTTCAATTTGTTTGCCATTAGTCTTGTAATCATAGTTCCATGAACCAATTGGCCTATTTGTCGATTGGCTCTTCGTTAAATGATACATGGAAATATGAGGGCAAAAGTAGAAACTTCGATTTCCATTGATGACTTGAACGTCATGTGGACACCCAAGCCATGTCCAAGTCACAATGGAGATGGAAAAACCAGATAGCTTTGGACAAAGATGGCATAACCAATCACCACCGCCCACGGAACCCACCACCACGATTTCGTCCACCCACCACCACCCACTTCTAGATTGGCATCAACATATCGCCGATAACTTCCTCATGCCCTCGACGCTGACAGCAGCAACCCGGGGACTCCAATATCACAACACCACTACCCCACTTCCAGACTAGCATCGACACCAACTTTGGAAACCTCTTCTTCTCCTCGACACTGATGCCTGCAACCCACATATACCAACACCAGAACACCACCATATCCTAATCGCGACCACCCACGGAAAGTCAACACCATAGCATTATTCACCCACCACAACCACTCCAAATCAGTATCAACACCAATTTCGACAACCTCATATTCTCCAACTTACTTTTGTTCTTGATACTGACACCCACGACCCATGGATCTCAACACGACATACAACACCACCACCCACCACCACCAACTTCTAGATCAACATCAACACCATCTCCGTCAACCTCCTCTTATCCTCGACATTGCTTCCAGCCGATCCATGGATCCCAACACCACATACAACACCACCAACCACCACAACCAACTTCTAGACCAGCATCAACATCATCTCCTTCAACCTCCTCTTATCCTCAACATTGCTTCCCGTAGACCCGTGGTTCCCAACACCATAACACCATCCGCCCACCACGTCTCTGACAACCTCTTCTCTCCTAGACTCTGCCATTGTACTGGTGACCCACAGATTTGCACACTACAACATCATCCACCCACTTTTTCCTCGGCTATCAGTAAACCTTTGCCATCGCCGTTGTCGACATCACCAACAACTTCATCCCCAATTTGTGGCCTACCTCATTGAGCTCACCACCTTCCAATTTACCACATGTTGTGTCTAGATGGCATCCAAGTCATCAATGGATGCCTAAATTTCCACTTTGGCATGTCCATTTAAGTCTATGTCATCATTGAACAAATTGCCAATGAACCGAGGGACTAATTGGTCCACAGAACTATAATTAATAATTACAGGAGTAATGGTAACCAAGTTAAAGTTAACGGGCCATTTAAAAAATTGGGAATTAAAGGATGGAAATTGTAATTTACCATTCCATCTTCTACGTGCACATTCCCTGGCATCCAAATCTATCTACCACCACCAAACACATGCACAACTTCAAATTATTGATACTAAATGTTCATGGAATCCAATTCACAGCCTACTCCTTTATCTTCTCAACCTCTTTTAACCTATTTTGCTATCTTTGGACATATCACCCCCATACTCTCTGATCCAAACCCTATTTCCATGCAACCATTTCATACACTTTTGCCTATTTGTTTCTAAAATGGTCAAGAATGTGACTGTAACACCCCGATATTTTTAACGGATTAATAAAATAAAATTTAGCTGAGAAATATATTTTTAAGCATCGATATTTTAATTAGCAATTTTTAACGATGTTATTTTACTTAGCATTATGTATACTTTTGGCGGTGAATTTATTTTTGGTATCGATGCGCTTATTATTAGTGACGATTTGTGACACGAGATAGTGCAAAACACCGTTAATAATTTTTCTAGTGCATTAACTGTTTGTAGATAATTATTTTTGGACCTCTTCGCCTTAATAAAAGTTTCCGGGTGAAAATTTGAGCGGTTAATGGAAATTAAGGTGGGCTTTTGGTTATATTCCAACTAGGGTTATTATATATAGATTATAGAGTATTGATCAGCCGACCCTAAAATTTCAACCATCTGGAAAGACGGTAGAGGAGAGTACGGGAGGGAGACGAAGAAAGCTTGGCAGAAGACTTTTCCGGCGAAACCTTCAGGTAAGATTTCTACCTTCTCTCCAAAATCAATTACCTTTGGGATGTTACAGTTGGTATCAGAGCTTAGGTATATGATTCTGTAGACTTTAAAAGCAAGTGAGAGAAAGCCTAAGTTTTAACAAGAGAGTTAGGGAAAGACTTTAGTGACTTAGTTGAACCTTAGTAGTGGCTAGATATCAGAGTGCGCAGTGAAAACATAGAGGGTATATCGTTTGATTTCAGTGGTTATAGGATTTGGTTAATTATTTTGAGGTTGAGTAATGCTATCCGATTTGTTTGGATTATGAAACCCTAGGTTACAATCGAAATCATATACTATAGTGAAATGTTCGAAGCTGCTATTGATGTTTGGAGCTTATGCGTAAGACTCGGTGAGATGTACACCTTCATTTGGGAGTTACTTAGTGAAAGCGTAATGCTTTGATACTATAGGCAAGTGAAATTTCGAGGACGAAATTTTTGATAAGTGGGGAAGAATGTAACACTCCGATATTTTTAACGGATTAATAAAATAAAATTTAGCTGAGAAATATATTTTTAAGCATCGATATTTTAATTAGCAATTTTTAACGATGTTATTTTACTTAGCATTATGTATACTTTTGGCGGTGAATTTATTTTTTATCGATGCGCTTATTATTAGTGACGATTTGTGACACGAGATAGTGCAAAACACCCGTTAATAATTTTTCTAGTGCATTAACTGTTTGTAGATAATTATTTTTGGACCTCTTCGCCTTAATAAAAGTTTCTGGGTGAAAATTTGAGCGGTTAATGGAAATTAAGGTGGGCTTTTGGTTATATTCCAACTGAGGTTATTATATATAGATTATAGAGTATTGATCAGCCGACCCTAAAATTTCAACCATCTGGAAAGACGGTAGAGGAGAGTACGAGGAGAGTACGGGAGGGAGACGAAGAAAGCTTGGCAGAAGACTTTTCCGGCGAAACCTTCAGGTAAGATTTCTACCTTCTCTCCAAAATCAATTACCTTTGGGATGTTATATGTGTCTACGACTATCTTGTGGGCTTTAGAGCAAGGGAAGAGACCTTGCCGTGAAATGGGTATTGGGGAATATATATGTACTGGACAAGAACTAGGAGAAGGGACTGGGGCTGCGTTTATGTTGGGTGTTACAGGGAATTTTGTGTGTACAGGTGAAGGAATGAGGGGTATTACGTGGGTTTTGTGTGTATCGTATATGCATATGTGTACGTGAGGTTGGGGTGCATGTGTGCGTGTGTTTTCGACAGCAAGAAGGGAGGGCTCACGGCTTTGATGGGTGTTGTGTGAGAGTGGGGAGATTTGGGTATGTGCAAATATACGTGTAAGGTGCAAGTGTGAAGGCATGGCTGCCAAGACAGCCACATATATATATATATATATATATATATATGCATTTATGAGTGAGCTGTGTACATAGGTTATGGAGAGTAATGAGGAAGAAGAAGAGGGGGTCACATGACTGCCGTGGCATAGAAACGGATGGAGGTGCGGCTGAGTGATTGTGCTGATGTGGTGTGATGAAGAAGAAGAGGGAGTAGCAGCGCAGCGGGTGCCGGCGAATGCCGTGTGGCTTCCTGTCGCAAGGTAGTGGGTATGTGATGCTTGGAGTGTGAGATGAAATGGGAAAGGAACAGCGACTATAGGTTGTGTAGGATGGTGTGTATTATAGATAGATATATGTGGGTTATAAGAGTGCATTGTGGGTATTAAGTGTGTGAAATGGGTTCAGAAAAATTTGGAGAGAAAGTGGTTAGTTGGAATTGTATGTGGTGTGTTTGAATGGGTGTGCGTGAAAGTGTGTTGCTGTGTGCGTGAATGTGTGTGTACAAGGTGGGGTGTGTAGTGTGTAGCAGGTGTGTAGTGGGTTCATGGAGTCGTGGGTCTAGGTAGGCAGAAGGAGGGACTTTGTGCTGGTTCATTGAGTATGTGTATTGGATAACAAGCCACTGCCTCACTGACTTGGGTGTTGAGAAGGTTATGGTTTGGAAAGGAAAAGGGAGTGAAGGCAGTAGCTAGGAAAGGAGATAGAAATTGGCGAATAAAGGAGAAGGAAGTGAAAATGAAGCTGCGTGAACAGTAACTTCTGGGTTTGGACAGAGGTGTTAGGGAGAAGAAAGGAAGTGGGTTTTGAGTACGTAATTAGTGGTTATCGAATTAGCGTTAAGTACGATGCATCCATGGGATAGTGTACAGTGATTATAATTGTGTGAAACTTTACAGTAAAGTACGATAGACTATATTAGAATTTTTGGCAAAAGTTTATAATTTTCTGAGATCGTATGAATTTATAGTATTTTCTATAATTTCAGATTTGGAAAATTCTTTTGGAGTCTTTAAACCCTGAAAATGTTTTGTGAAAAATTATAGTAATGTCTTTATGGTATAAATAAGACTCAGTTTGAATTTGGTAATTTTTGGAGTTGTTTTGCTATGATTTCCATATCGCATTGGTTTTAGCAAAACGAAAAATCTAAAAATACTTTTTATGTCTTTTAAATCATGATTTCAATTTCTATAATTTTTATATATATATTAAAGTTCTTATAAAAATTATGGGACTTATTTTTCTGCTGGAAGTAATTATGGCTATTATTGGGTTTTTATTGTATTTAAAGAAATTATTTTAATTCGAAAATATTCAAAAATTCAGAAAATGCATATTTTGACTTTTAATAATGTTTTAAGCTATAAAAGTGTTTTAGTGTAAATTATTATAAATTCTAGAGTGTCGGTACCGTTAAGGAGTGTATAGGATTTTCGGTCAAGTTGGTCGTGTGCGAGAACCGTTTTGAGTGCGCGATTTCGGAGAGAGTGGGTACGCAGTGGGTAGTTGATATTAGGGTTTATAGCGTATTTTGACATAAATTATGTTCTAACAAATAAATTGCTAATCTAGGTTATTGATCGAGGTTGCTAGCATCGCATAGCTTGGACGGAGGTAAGGAATTCTATCCGAACCCCATTTCGTTATTCTGTTTTCAAATGCTTATAACAACAGTTTTACAAACTAGATCGAATGTTGGTTTTTATTGATCGATATAAAATGTTTTTAAATTGCCCATGAAACCCTAAATTGAGCCTTATAGCGATCGTTTGGAATTCTGTTTCATCTAATCTTAGAATCCATTGTTCATTTGATATGTTTATTGATTGCTCATCGTAAAGCATTTTTAAATTCTATTTATTACTTCTCAATGTTGACATGAGTTAGTAACTTGGGAGCCATAAGGATGGTCTGTATTGTTGGCGTTATAAGGATGGTCTGTTGGATGGGTTTAACTAGTACCTAGATGGACTAGTCAGTGTACATATGCATATGTAAAGCGATCGAGCACTGCCGGGGTGGCTTTGCTTCTGTACTGCTCATGTTCAATGTTTCCTGTCTATGTTTTATTACACTTGAACTGTTTTGAATATTATCCATTCATGCTTTATTATATCCGAAGTGTTTCAAATGACTATTATTTAAGGGAATGAGTTGAATACTCATCCTTATGTTTATATCGTATTGTAGTGATTTCATCGAAAGCAAAATTCCTCAAAAAGTTGTTATTGGACTTGAAATGTAAAATCGTTCGTTTTGTTCATCTTTTTCTAAGTGTTGTATTTTATTGAAAATACTCTTCAAAAGTTTTATATGAAAAATCGTCCGAATCGTTTTCTTATTTTTAAATCTTTGTGCGACCTTACTGGGCTCTCAAAAGCTCACTCCCCTTTGACTTCTTTTCCGCAGGTGATAGCCAGCAGTAGGTTACCTGAATTTGGATTAGAGCCGAGCGAGCGAAAGCAAAGGAATTAGATTTTGGGATTGATCGTTAGAACCCCTGCGTGGGTAAATATTATTGTTTTGAATTTTCTTAGACTCGGTATTTCAATTATGACAATTGATTGAGAGTATAGTTTGATTGATGGATAGTTGCTCTGACAGCTTGTTGCATTAGTTATTGAGGTTATGGACATTACTGTCTTAGTGTTATAGATCGATTTAGTGTTAACGTTCCGGAAATTCCGGGATGTTACAGTTGGTATCACCCCGATATTTTTAACGGATTAATAAAATAAAATTTAGCTGAGAAATATATTTTTAAGCATCGATATTTTAATTAGCAATTTTTAATGATGTTATTTTACTTAGCATTATGTATACTTTTGGCGGTGAATTTATTTTTTATCGATGCGCTTATTATTAGTGACGATTTGTGACACGAGATAGTGCAAAACACCCGTTAATAATTTTTCTAGTGCATTAACTGTTTGTAGATAATTATTTTTGGACCTCTTCGCCTTAATAAAAGTTTCTGGGTGAAAATTTGAGCGGTTAATGGAAATTAAGGTGGGCTTTTGGTTATATTCCAACTAGGGTTATTATATATAGATTATAGAGTATTGATCAGCCGACCCTAAAATTTCAACCATCTGGAAAGACGGTAGAGGAGAGTACGGGAGGGAGACGAAGAAAGCTTGGCAGAAGACTTTTCCGGCGAAACCTTCAGGTAAGATTTCTACCTTCTCTCCAAAATCAATTACCTTTGGGATGTTACAGTGACTCTTCACTCTCAAATTATCACTCGGACTTCACCGTTAATCACCACAACCAGTCATAAGCAACTTATCTAACCTCTCAAGTTCTTCCATTTGTCTGCCAGAGCTTTCCATAGTCGCGTAATAAAACTTGTTAAGTGTTTTTAAAGTGTAGACTAGTATTAAACATGTAGTTATTAAAAGTACAAGATAATTAACGTATAAATCAAAATGTAAGAAATAGCATTGAAGCTAGTGAAATGTATCTTTCGGTAGTTTGATAGAATTGTCAAAAAAATGATTTTGCATCTGGATGTCTTGTGTTAGCAGCTCTAAGATTTATATAAGACCTTAAACAATATAATTCATTATTTCATGTATTAACTTATTTTCGTAATAGCCTTTTTTGGGTCCCCTTGAATAAGTGATACAACTTTAAGGGCATTTTAGTTATTTACCAAGAAATAAGGGATAGCCAATTTCTCTTTTATTGATAAGTTGAGTTCTGGCTTGCAGGTTTGAGGTTGATGGAAAACCCTTTGTAACCATAAATAAGAAGGTGGTATGGGGTTCATGACTATGCAAAGTTTTAATATAGCTCACTGATTTAGAGAATGCTTATCGAAAAGGAATCTTTACTTTAAGGGTCAAATACACGTTAGTACCCTGAAACTACCACAAAGTCTCAATTGAGGGTCTCAAAGTTTAATTTTTACACATAAGGGCCTGTAACTCCAAATTTGCAACAAGTAAGGGCATCTGTCTAAATTCCTAACGGTTCACCCCTTTCCGTTAGGGGCATTTTTGGGATTCCATATTTGGAAAATCTCCTTGGGGCTGAAAAAATAAAAAAAAAATTCAAGAGAAAACACAGGGCTGAACCCGCTAACGGGAACCCGCCCGCGCATCTCTTCCTTTAACAAAGCCAGTATCCATCCTAGACCCATAACCCGACCCATCCACCTGACCCGCACACTGCCCCTCTCTCCCTCTCTCAACCCTAATCCAAAAAAGCCCTAATATCTCTTCTTCGCGCCGCACCCCTTGGCACCGCCGCCGCTGCCTCTACAGCCTCACTGTCGCGCCTCCCCATCGCCGGCCCCAAGCCCCGTCGCCCTTCACCGGTTGCCACTCTCTTCACCGAAAGCTCCCCACACATAACACCCAAATCGGTCCCTCTTAAACCCGCCAATCGTCGCCCCTTCCCCCGCCACCACCCGCTTCGGCCACCTCCTTCTTCCCTAGGCACCATCAATCGACGCCACACACACACTGGCACACACTTAAACCGTCCCATATTCCTGCATCGCCCACCACACACCCGCACCAGCAAAAATCGGTGGCGCGGGTGGTGGTGGGATGGAAATAATTGGAGTTGGTGCAGGTGGAGGAGCAGAAATCGGTGGCGTGGGTGGTGGTGGGACGGGAATTCTCGCCGGTGTCGGATCTGTGGGACGAAGGGCTGGTGAAGGATGCGGCGGTGGTGGGTGGCGGCAGTGGTGGTGGTAGAGGCAAAGATGAAATTTTGAAGAAGAAGAGAAAAACACCCAAATATGGAAACCCAAAAATGCCCATGACAGAAAAGCCTCAATCGTTAAGAAAGTGGACGGGAGTCCTTATTTATTGCAAATTTGGAGTTACAGGCCCTTATGTGTAAAAATTAAACTTTGGGACCCTTAATTGAGACTTTGTGGTAGTTCCAGGGTACCTACGTGTATTTGACCCTTACTTTAATTTTCAAGTTTCTAAGTTCCAAGTGTTTTAGAAATGACACTTTTTCAGTGGCAGCCTTCCTTCTTTTACATGCGGAGTATTATAGCAGCAAAACCAGTCATTATCTCAGGAGTAAGCCGGGGTACTGGCAATGGCAGAAATGTTAATATATTTGGTGATCCATGAATCCCATAGCTAATCATAGTCAAAATTGATATCCTCGAATATTTAAATCTGTTTAAAAAATTGACTTATGTCTTTAAGGGTGTTTTTGTAAAAAAAAAATTAGCTCATGGGCCTAAGAAACAACTTATATTTTTTCCATTGATCGGGTCGTTGTAGATGGTATCAGAGCTGACTCTTGAAAGCTCGAGCTGGACTATCCAGTCGGGTTGCCGATGGTTGGGAAAACAAAGGCAAGCCGGGGTATATTTCACATTAAGAGGATGGTTGGGCAACGAAGGGTGAGCCGGGTATATCCTACATCGGATAGAGAGAAAGGTTCTGAGCTATGTCTGATTGAGCCTTAGCAAGGACACTAAGACATAGGGAGGGGAGATTGTAATATCTCACATTGGATGTGAGATGATTTGTGATTAGCCTTATAAGACCCTGCCAAGGAACTCATAAGTACTTACTTGGCTAGTCCTTCTGAGGGAGGCATTCCCTGTGGTGGGGCCGTCGATCGGGTCATTACAAAGATAACAAGAGATGAATCATTGGTTGACAAGGAGCAAGAAGCTAGAAGCTCGAACTCGTAAGTAAGATATTTTTGCTGAATGAGTCGATGAGTATTGAGCGTATCCCACTGAGAAGTAGTAGAATTGAGGATAATGGTTTATACTCGATTGAAAGTATATATAGGTTAATTACTGATCGAAGGCTCTGATCATCATCAAAATCCGAAAGAGGAGCATCCAACCATGCAAAGCAAGACGAATATTGGAGGAGCTTTCTATGTAAATTTAAGCTGCCAGGAAAGACACAAATCTTTGGTTGGCGTGCCTGCTTGGAAGCTCTAACAAAAAACAAAAGTTTGATAAATCAAAAAACATGTCTTGAGGATGAATGTGGAAAATGAGGTGATTTTGCATACTAATTGTTGAAAGAGTAAAACTTGGTAAGACATGTATGTGTTTTTTTCCAACACCAGCACTTAGAAAAGTACAAAAAGAAATTTTGTGGCTCAGTACATAAATGACGGATAAACCTTGGTGAGGAGCTAAATCTTGAAGTGTTTGAAAGCGAAATTGTGCTCTCTTGGTTTTTATGGAAGAATCGGAATTAGAAGTATTTCAGTGGGATGGGATTGAGAAATAAGCTCTTGACATAAGTTCCCACGCTTTCCATTTCTTATACGACTTTCGCAAAGCTCAAGAACGCGGGAACAAGGGAGAGCCTTGGGTACCATATAGATGGACATCGCCACATTCAAGCAAGGGAAAATTAGGAAATGAGGGGTTTTGGGAATAAATATTTGTGAAAAGTGAGATTCATTTAAAAACTTAAGATAAAGTGGGGTGACTTTTCAAATTTTCTGAACAAGGGTTAGACTTAAGAAAATATAGTTTTTTTTAAATCAATTAATTTGGACTTCCCAAATTACCCTTCCCGTCAAAATCGTTGACTACTGTTCTTGTACAAGTCATTTTCTGCAAGAATGCAAGTATGTTTATGTGAAGATACTTGTTAATTTGTACAGATATTCAAGTCATTCTTCCCTTCCAACTAATGCAATTCTAACTTTGCCTAAGAGAGAGCTTATATTAGAGCACACAAAGATTTGCCTGGTATGAACATGGTGGGGTGCAATATACATAGATCTTAAATCAATGCCATCATACTTTCTCACTAATGCCTATCAAACTTCACTTGCAAAATAAGTCAACAAAATAGAACCAATATTTTCATACAAAACCTATTCCCCCCCCCAAGTTTTAGACCACTTCACATTCCAACCCAAGAGCTTCAAAATCTTTTATCAAAAGTATCTTACTAATGATCATTATTGGCACCGTGGAGCAACAACTTTTGTGGCGGTGAAGGGAACATTGAATGGTTTGCTGGCAATACCGGTTTATGCTTGACATTGCTCCAAAATTTCAAGCGCTCTTGGTCTTCATTGAAGTATTACCACAAAACTCTTTATAATTTTATGCATCTCAATAGTATCTCAGGAAATACAAATTTGCAGTCAGAAGAAAATAGAAGTTTAGATAAAACCTCATTTTGGGTGTTCTTGGAAACGGTTTCTTTGGTTGAGTGTTGATTAAAAGTAGTTAGAGTGCTAATGGGATTTGTCTGAGTGATTTTTCAGCATAGGTTTTACGAAGAATCAATGTCATTTGGGAATGACTCCTACAAATCTGCCAAGACCTTGGGCTACCTGAATTCACAGCAACGGTTAGTTGACTTTGCGGTACTGATAAGAAGTTTGAAGCGGAATTTATCTTTTGAAACATCACATGTTGTGGTATTTGGTGGGTCTTATGGAGGAAGTAACTTAACGCAGGGCTCCCTATTTTTAGCCTTCAATTGACCAGACATTTGTAAGTTTATTGTTATTGTTTTATTTGAAGTAATTTGTGCTAGTGAGGGAGAATTTGAAATTGACATTTGATTCAAATTTGCAAGCACCAAGATTAATGCAATTAGGTGTAGTTCTTTTAATAGTACTGGCACTCATGGAACATCCATTAATGAACTTCTTAATGTCTGCTAGTATTTGCACATTCCGAAGAAGGGAAAAAACTTGGATCTTTTATCATATTTAGGCGTAGATGAATTTCAAGATCTCTGTGTATTGTACTCCACCATGTTCATACCAGACAGATCTTTGGGTGCTCTAATATAAGTCATTCCCTTAGGCAAAGTTAGTATTGCATCAGTTGGAAGAGAATAAACGACTTGAATATCTGCACAAACAGACAAGTATTTTTGCATAAACATATTTGCATTCTTGCAGAAAACGATTTGTACTAGAACAGTAGTCAACGATTTTGGTGGGAAGGGTAATCTGGGAAGACCAAATTATTGATTTCAAAAAACTAATTTTTTCTTAAGTCTGCCCCTTATTCAGAAATTTTAAAAAGCCACCACACTTTTTCTTAAGTTTTTCAAAAGAATCCCACCTTCCACAAATATTTATTCCCAAAACCCTTCATTTCCTAATTTTCCCTTCAAGCAACGGTATGGTTTTGTTCAAGGAAGACGATTGAATGAGTGTTGGGTGGTTGTTTGGGATGTTAAAAGTAGCTTCCTTGCTGGGTTATCCAAGAAAATAAAGTGAGATTTTGAACAAGAGCATGCTGAAGCAGTCACCGCCAATGAATCAGCCACTTTTGTCACGAAAACTGGTTTTGAGGTAATAGAGTTGGAGGGAGATTGCTCGAATGGGATAGAATCCTTGAAATGGGAAGGAAAAATGAGTCAAATATTGGAAACATTATCTATGATGCACAATAAAAATTTAACCTTTTAGAGAGTGTATTTCACCTATATGATGTATTGAAAATAATGACACATGTTAATTAGAAAATGCCCGATTTGTACATGATTTTGGGTCTTGGATGCTTCGTCGCACCTTGGTTTGTCATATCATCCTTCATGAAAGATGTAGACCTCGTTTGAATGAGCAATGAATTTGTAATTTTTCCAAAAAAGGGAAAGCACTTATTCTCCTTATTAGAATAATTTTCAAACACTTCATAGTCATATGCAAAGCTTACTCCATTTCAGACTAAAAAAGTGATTATTGCTCAAATCCAATATTTCTCTAAGAAGAACAATTGGAGTACATACCAATGTGTTAACCCTACGGTTATTTAACCTAGGATTATATTTGATTTTGATGATAACTAACATTGATGATTATGCTGTCTAACATGCATTGAGTTGATGAAGCAATAGGAACAATCTCATACTCATGCAAACGGTTTATTAGACGAGCAACACGATCAAAGACTCTCAACGGAACGCATCAAAGAGGAAATTCGACGATTGAAGTTTTCATGCTTTTATTTCCGTCTTTGTAAACTAGACATAGAGAGATGATCGTTACGATGACTGTATACCTAGAAATTGCCCATAGGTTTCCCTTGCATGCATAAAATGTTTTTCATGCTTTAAAAACAGGAAACTGCATTTTCAGGGATGCAGTCGACTGCATGTTGGGCAGTAGGGTATTACAGTCGACTGCATTGAATGCAGTCGACTGCAATACTTCCAGTAGCCCATTACAGTCGACTGCATTGAATGCAGTCGACTGCAAGTTGGAAATTTGAATTTCCAACGGCTACTTTTGGGTTACAGTCGACTGCAATGGGCATTGCAGTCGACTGCATTTACCGTTTGGCGCATTTAATGCCCTACCTAACCCCAAACGGTCATATTTATTCCCAGCTCTATAAATACTCATCTTGGGCATTGTTTTCATTCATCAATTGCATTCAAAGCTCTCCTATCTTTCATATTCTCAAAGATCAAAGCAATTGTTCAAATCTCTCTTGTTTTCATTGATTTCTCATCCTTTTCAAGAGAGCATTTATTGTGAGCTTACATTAGAGAGAGATACACTTTCATAAGTCATCATACACTCATCTCTCTTGTTCTAGTACTTCAACTTGTACTCATCTACTTCTTAAGAGTGAAATCTTGTACACATTTCTTCATTGAAAGGTTCTTGTATCAAAGCTTGGGGTTGTCAAGCTTTGGAGCTTTGGGTTTGTCAAGCTTTGGAGCTTTGGGTTTGTCAAAGCTTGTTCTTGATGTGGGCATAGCATCAAGGGATTGTAAGAGGTTCGATCTTGACCCGTAAGGAAGATCATACTAGTGGATTCTAGGGCCTTTCAAGGGACTTCCTTGAAGGGGTGGACGTAGGCTTGTGGGTATATCAAGCCGAACCATTTAATTCTCCTTGTCAAGTATCTCTAAACCCTTCTCTCTTTACATTATTGTTTTACATATTGTGTTGAGATTGGTTGTTTGTTTACTTGAGTTTTTGAGATTAAGGTTTGTTGGTTGTTATATTTTAAAGTAGTCTTAAAACCCTATTCACCCCCCCTCTAGGGTTATTTTATTGGTTTCAAGTGGTATCAGAGCCTCGGCTCTTGTTATTGGGTAACGCCAAGAGAGTTAATCGATCATGGCTTATGTTGGGGGTATGGAGGGTAGTTCTACCACTAGGCCTCCATTGTTTAATGGGACCAACTATAGTGTGTGGAAAGTTAAGATGAAAATCTATTTAGAATCTCAAGACTATGAGATGTGGGATATTGTTGAGAATGGCCCATTCGTTCCGATAAAGGTGGTTGACAAGGTTGAAGAGCCTAAATCAAAATCGGAGTATAGTGATCATGACAAGAAGATGATTTGCATGAATGCTAGAGCGAAAAATTGTCTTGTATGTGCTTTAGACACTAATGAACTCAATAGAGTCATTATGTGTAATTCCGCTAAGAGTATTTGGGATACTCTTCAAGTCACTCATGAAGGGACTTCTCTTCTTAGGGATTCCAAGATGAACTTATTGTTTAGAGATTATGAGTTATTCCATATGCTTTCAAATGAATCTATTACGGATATGAATACTCGTTTTACTAACATTGTGAACCCTTTGAAGCAATTGGGTAAGGAATTCACTAATGGTGATCTAGTGAGAAAAGTGATTAGGTCCTTACCAAGAGCTTGGGATGCAAAGATCACCGCCATCCAAGAATCAAAGAATCTCAACATCTTTCCTCTTGATGAATTGATGTGCTCACTCATGACGTACGAAATGCAACTCAAGACATTTGATCAAGAGGACGTCAAGAAGAAGCCTACATCAATTGCTCTTAAAGCTTCATCTTCAAACCTTGAGTCAAGTGATGATGATGAAGAATTTAATGAAGAGGATATGGCATTGGTTGCAAAGAACTTCAAGAAGTTCTTGAGATTTAGAAGAAATGATGGGAGAAGGCAACAAAATGCTAGCAACGAAGAGAGGCTTTGCTACAAATGCCACAAGCCGGGACACATGAAGATGGATTGTCCCATCTACAAAAAGGAGAAGAAGGAAAGAAGAGATGTATGGGAAAAAGCTAAAAGAAGACAATTCTCTAAGAAAGAGAACAAGGAGAAGGAAAGAGCAATGAATGCCGAACACACTTCAACATGGAGTGACTTTGATTCAAGTGATGAAGAGAATGATCAAGCAAATGTGTGCTTCATGGCAAATGATGAGGTAAGCTTTTCTTCCGGTAGTGATAGTGATAATGAAAGTTTTGAAGATGCTTATGATAGCTTATATGAGGAATCCAAGAAAATTTTCAAGAAAAATATTATTTTGTCTAAGAAATTTCTTGAAGCTAATAAGCAAATTGAAAAGTTGATAATGGAAAATGAAAAGTTGCATGCCAAGAATGAATGCATGTCTAGCCATTTATATGTAGAGCATGTGAATAACAATTTGGTTGATTTACTTGTTAACACTCCTAGCTCAAAACAAATCTCTTCCAAAACTTTGGCTTTAGAAAAACAAAATGAAGATTTACAAGTTGAGATTTGTGATTTAAGAAAATGTCTTGAAAAATTTGTTGATGGTCAAAACAATTTGGATGTCATGCTTGGACGCCAAAGAATTGGCCTAAACAAAGGCGGTCTTGGATTAGATCCCATGGCCATGCCTCCTAAAGTTTTGCAACAACAAGCTAGGTTGAATATTCTTACAAAACGACCAAAGAACTATTGCACACCTTTTACACATTGTGGTTGGTGCAACAAGAAAGGGCATACGACTAATCATTGTCCTTGTAGAATTGTTTTTGTTAGAGGTAGAAAGAAAATGTGGATTGTGAAAGGTCAAGAATACAAATGCAAGACTAACACCCAAGGACCCAAGAAAATTTGGGTACCAAAAGTCATTACTTGATTTGTGTTTATAGGTATGTCTCAAAGCAAAATCTAGTAGCAAGAAGTGGATTCTTGATAGTGGATGCTCAAGACATATGACCGGCAACATATCTCTTTTCACATCGATTGATCTTAAGGAAGGAGGAAATGTGACCTTTGGTGACAATTCTCAAGGAAGAATCAAAGGTAAAGGAACTATTGGTAAGGAACCACATTCAATTGAGAATGTGTTATATGTTGAAGGATTGAAGCATAACTTGCTTAGTATTAGTCAATTTAGTGATAAAGGTTTTAAAGTTATCTTTGAGGCTTCTCAATGCACTATACTATCCTTGAAGAACAATGAAACTATTTTGGTTGGTAGTAGAGATAATAATGTTTACTCCATTCAATTAAATGATTTAGCTAACCAAGATGTCAAGTGTCTTAGTGCTATTAGTGAAACATCTTGGCTTTGGCATCGAAGACTTGGTCACATGCACATGGAGCACTTGAAGGATATTTCAAGCAAAGAACTTGTGAGGGGTCTCCCGAAGATCAAGTTTGAGAAAGATAAAGTATGTGATGCTTGTCAAATGGGTAAGCAAAAGAAGGTCTCTCACAAACCGAAGAAAATGGTATCTACTTCTAGACCCTTGCAATTACTTCACATGGATTTGTTTGGACCAATCCCAACTACGAGTCTTGGTGGTAAATCATATTGTTTTGTTATTGTTGATACTTGGACTTTCTTTTTGGCTACCAAAGATGAATCTCTAAATGTGTTCACTTCATTTGCAAAACGTGTTCAAAATCAAAAAGGTTATTTGATTACAAACATTCGGAGTGATCATGGTAGAGAATTTGAAAATTCAAAAATAGGAGCCTTGTGTGATGACTTTGGGATATCACATAATTTTCGGCTCCTAGAACTCCTCAACAAAATGGTGTTGCCGAAAGAAAGAATAGGTCTTTGCAAGAAGCGGCAAGAACAATGCTTAACGAATATGGTTTACCTAAATACTTTTGGGCGGAGGCGGTCAATTGTGCATGCTTTGTTCTTAATAGAGTTATCTTGCGAAAAATTTTGTTAAAAACCCCTTATGAGCTTTTTAATGATAAGAAACCTAAGGTGAGCTTTTTTAGAGTCTTTGGTTGCAAATGTTTTGTTTTAAATACCAAGGATCACCTTAGCAAATTTGATTCCAAAACCTTTGAGGGTATTTTTCTTGGTTACTCTAATAATAGTATGGCTTATAGAGTTTATAATAAAAGTACTTTGGTTGTTGAAGAATCCATTAATGTTACTTTTGATGAGACTAATCCTTTTCTTCGGAGGACTAACATTGTTAATGTAGATGACATGGACAATGACTTGAGAACTTTGGACATAAGTGATACACTACAAGGCAACCCCAAAGAAATTGATCTAGGGGAGCAACCATCAAGTTCTCAAGGGGGAAATGAGGAAGCAATCAATGATGCTTCAAACTTGGACGACTCTCAAGAATTACCAAAAGATTGGACTTACAAAAAGGATCATCCAAGCGATCAAATCTTAGGTAATCCTTCGAGTGGGGTAAGAACTCGACGCTCTCTTCAACAACATGTTAATATAGCGTTTCTTTCCCAAATTGAACCAAAGAAATTTTCCGAAGCTCTACATCATGAATCTTGGATGCTTGCTATGCAAGAAGAGCTAGTTCAATTTGAAAGAAATCAAGTTTGGACCCTTGTGCCTAAACCTCAAAACTTTAGGATTATAGGCACAAAATGGATTTATAGAAACAAACTTGATGAATCCGGAGTCGTGGTTAGAAACAAGGCTAGATTAGTGGCCCAAGGTTATAACCAAGAGGAAGGAATTGATTTTGATGAAACTTATGCACCGGTAGCTAGACTTGAATCTATTAGAATGCTTTTAGCTTTTGCTTGCTATAGAGATTTTAAACTCTTTCAAATGGATGTCAAGAGTGCCTTTCTAAATGGTTTTATTTCGGAGGAGGTCTATGTGGCTCAACCTCCCGGCTTTGAACATGAAAAATTTCCAAACCATGTTTTCCGACTTAGCAAAGCTCTTTATGGTTTAAAACAAGCTCCTAGAGCTTGGTATGAAAGGCTAAGTAATTTTCTTTTAGAAAATGGTTTTTCAAGAGGAAAACTTGACACCACTCTTTTTATAAAATCTAAGGGCAATGACTTATTGTTGGTGCAAATTTATGTTGATGATATTATATTTGGAGCTACTAATGGATCCTTGTGCGAAGAGTTTGCTTCTTGTATGAGTAAGGAGTTTGAAATGAGCATGATGGGAGAACTCACCTTCTTCCTTGGATTGCAAATCAAACAAAGCAAGGATGAAATCTTTATCAACCAAGCCAAATACACCAAAGAGCTACTCAAGAGATTTGACATGGAAGCATCAAATGCTTTTGACACTCCAATGAGCTCTTCATTAAAGCTTGATAAAGATGAAAAGGGTAAGGATGTTGATATTAAGCGCTATCGAGGTATGATCGGATCACTCCTTTACCTTACCGCAAGTAGACCCGATATAATGTTTAGTGTTTGTTTATGTGCTAGATTTCAAGCTTGTCCTAAGGAATCTCATTTGATTGCCGTCAAGAGAATCCTTAGATATCTTAAGGGCACTCACGATTTAGGGTTATGGTTTCCTAGAAACACTTCATTTTTTGACCTAATTGGTTACTCCGACGCCGACTATGCCGGTTGCAAAACCGAGCGGAAAAGTACTAGTGGAGGTTGCCAATTCCTAGGTCACTCTCTTGTTTCTTGGAGTTCCAAAAAGCAAAATTCGGTTGCACTCTCTACCACCGAAGCCGAATATATGGCGGTTGGTGCTTGTTGTGCACAAATTCTTTGGATGAAACAAACCCTTTTGGATTTTGGACTCAAGTATGATCACATACCTATCTTATGCGATAATACTAGTGCCATTGATTTGACCAAAAATCCTATCCAACATTCACGCACAAAGCACATAGAAATCAAACACCATTTTATCCGTGATCATGTGCAAAAAGGTGATATTGTTCTAGATTTCGTGGACACAAATCACCAATTAGCGGACATCTTCACTAAACCTTTAGATTCGAAGAGGTTTACCGCTCTTAGAAGAGAACTTGGCATGTCTTCACCTATGTGACTAAATGTTATATCTATTGTGCTAATCATGCAAGTTGCACTTCTCATGCTTGAACATTACTTAATATGTTTAAAGCATGCTTTGGTTGATGTTACTATTTTCAAACTTATTGATTTTGTTGATATTCATTTGATTTGCACACACTCATATTTCTAAAACCTTTACACTTCATATTTGTGCTATTTTTGTAAAAGGCGCTTGGTACACCTTTCAATGGTTATTCAAGTACTTATGTGTTTATGATTTTGAATGCCCTTGTTGGCAATATTGATTATCCATGGATGGATACATAAGTTGATCACTTTCACACACACCCTTGACCTTTTTCAATGATGTCAAAAGGGAGAGAAAATATTGTTGATTCATATTTGTGTGGACTTGATATGAGCATATATTACTTAAGTTAGGGGAGCCCTTTATTGCTTAAGATAGGGGAGCGTTTTGTCATGATTTCTTCTCATGACCCCTTGTGGCTTTTTAATTGAGATTGTTATGCTTCACTTCGCATATTATCTTATATATCTCATATTATTTGAATCAATGTTTGCCATCATAAAAAAGGGATTGTTAACCCTACGGTTATTTAACCTAGGATTATATTTGATTTTGATGATAACTAACATTGATGATTATGCTGTCTAACATGCATTGAGTTGATGAAGCAATAGGAACAATCTCATACTCATGCAAACGGTTTATTAGACGAGCAACACGATCAAAGACTCTCAACGGAACGCATCAAAGA
>JAVXUO010002986.1:0-19806 GCA_033065855.1 Escallonia rubra
TGACACGTGTCGGTAGGTTTCAGACACGTGTCGGTATGTGTCGGACACGTGTCCGGAGGTGTCAGAAACGTATCGGACACCATATCGACACCCTATATGAGGTGTCGGAATTGAGGTTGTTGAATGTGCATTAAATTTAGGTTAGTTAGGTTAATGCGACATTTTTAGCATGCACCCCCTGGAATCTAATCGTGGCTCCAGCGCTGGCTATAATTAGCCCTAATTAGTCCTGATTAACAATATTTTAGTAAATCAATTAACCCTAATTAGCTCTAACGAGCCTAATTAGTTTTAATTAACCCTAAGAACCTGATAAAATTCAAATTAGCTGTAATTACCTCAAATTAGCCCAAATGAACCCAATTATGCGCATATTGATTGTAGTTAGCCTAATTAGTCATAATTTGCACTAACATAACCCAATTACGCCTAATTAGCGCTAGTTAGGACTAATCAACACTACTCGGCACCATTAAAACCCTAATTAGGACTAAATAACCCTAATTAGTCCTAATCAACCCTAATTAGCTATAATTATCCGAAACTAGCCCTCATTAACATTAATTAGCCCTAACATAACCCAATTAAGCCTAATTAGCCCTAATTAGGACTAATCATCACTACTCGGCACAATTAAACCCTAATTAGGACTACATAACTCTAATTAGTCCTAATCAACCCTAATTAGCTATAATTATCCGAAACTAGCCCTCATTAACATTAATTAGCCCTAACATAACCCAATTAAGCCTAATTAGCCCTAATTAGGACTAATCATCACTACTCGGCACAATTAAACCCTAATTAGTCATAATCAACCCTAATTAGCTATAATTATCCGAAACTAGCCCTCATTAACATTAATTAGCCCTAACATAACCCAATTAAGCCTAATTAGCCCTAATTAGGACTAATCAGCACTACTCGGCACAATTAAACCCTAATTAGGACTACATAACTCTAATTAGTCCTAATCAACCCTAGTCAGCTATAATCATCCGAAACTATCCCTCATTAACATTAATTAGCCCTAACATAACCCAATTAAGCCTAATTAGCCCTAATTAGGACTAATCATCACTACTCGGCACAATTAAACCCTAATTAGGACTAAATAACCCTAATTAGACCTATAATCAACCTAATCTAGCTATTAAATTAATTAGCCCTAACATAAACCCAATAAGCCTAATTAGCCCTAATTAGCCCTTGTACATCCCATAATTACTCCATGTTGCCCAGAGATGGTTCAATTACTCGTTGTTTACAAACCCTGCCTTCTTTATATTAATTGTTGTTTTGAGAAGTCCATTGGCAACGAGATGGTTCAACTCGTTGCCAACGAGTTCTATTTAATGTGGAATTGATAACATATGCAACGATCATTCTGCAGTTTTGATATTTCGGAAAGATTCTTGCATATCTTATCAATTTCTGAACACATGCATGCATAAAAACCCTTAGTTCCCGTTCAAAGGTACTCATTACAAAGTAATGCCTTGTAATGAGCCTTTGGATGTCCAGTTTGGACAGTTTGGAAAAGCTAATTGTTTATAAAACAGTATTTTGACTCATGCTTTATGTTCTATGTCGTGGATATTTGGTACACGTTCTCGTGTGTTTCTCCGGGTGCATACAGATCTGGTGTTCTAACATCCGTCAAACCTTCCTGAGCAAGGTTAGATGAATGTTAGAACACCTAATCGATGTGGTGTACTTGGAGAAATGCGGGGAGGTGCTGCCGAATTTTCCACAGACATCGGACTAAGCATGAGTTATTCACTGTTTTATAAACATGTGCTTTTCTGAATGGGATAGGACCACTACCTGTTCAAGAGTGGAGGGGAAATATGTAGACATGTTGTAACATTCATGCATTGATATTTACATCGGCAATGCTTAATCACTGGTCATTATTGAAGGTGGTATACAGTACGATAATTCAGTCGTCATGTCAGTCGATCGAAGTTGGATGAAAAGGAAGAATGCTGAAGATTTTGAGTGTCGCGTTGACGAATTTCTCGACTTCGCTTATGCGCATCCTGCACATGTTGACCTTGATAAGATAAGGTGCCCGTGCGGTAGATGTGAGTTGTTGCACTGGAGAAAAAGAATTGAAGTAAAATGGCATCTTCGTCGGTACGGTTTTATGGGTGGATACACAAGGTGGACGCAGCACGGGGAAACGATAGTATTGTCGTCCAACCTGGCTAGTCAAACTGAAGTTAGGGAGGAGGCACGATATGATTTCCGAGATATGATTATGGATGCTGGGCATGCTAATGTTGACTGGGGTAACGACAGGCCACAACCGCCGAACGAGGGGGCTCATCAGTTTTATGAGTTGTTGAGAGCTGCGGAAGAGCCGCTGTGGGATGGAGCTCCGAAACACACACGGCTGTCTGCGGTTAGTAGGTTATTACAGTTGAAATCAGACCACGGGCTGAGTGAGAAAGGTTTTAACGAGTTTGTTACCTTCATCAAAGAAATACTGCCCGAAAGTGAAAAGCTACCGCCGTCGTACTATGACGCGAAGAAGATGATGAGGAAACTTGGGTTGAGCTACGACCGGATAGATGCGTGCAATAACGATTGTGTATTATTCTGGAAAGAGAATAAGGATTTGTCATTATGTCTAGTGTGATCATTCGAGGTACAAACCGGACAAAGGGAAGAAGAAAAACATTGCATGGAAGATATTGCGATATTTCCCGGTCACACCACGGCTTCAGAGAATGTACTACTCCTCCAGTACGGCTGAACATATGAGGGCTCACCGTGAGACTCGCAGCAACGATGCCGATGTGCTGACACACCCAGCTGATGGAGAGGCGTGGAAGGAGTTTGACCGCAGGCATCCAGTCTTTGCTCAGGAAGTTCGGAATGTTAGACTTGGTCTGGCAACCGATGGGTTCAACCCTTTCGGTCAGTCTACCACGCCTTACTCCTGTTGGCCTGTTATTATTGTCCCTTACAACCTTCCACCAGGCATGTGCATGAAGAAGCCGTATATGTTCTTGTCGTTGCTTATTCCGGGGCCGAAGAGTCCCGGTAAGGACATAGATGTGTATTTAAGGCCGTTGATTGATGAGTTAAAACAATTATGGAATCATGGAGTCGAAACATATGATGCATCCCTTAAACAAAATTTTCAGATGAGGGCTGCTTTGATGTGGACTATACATGATTTCCCCGCATTGGGAATGACGTGTGGCTGGAGCACACATGGGAAGCTAGCATGCCCTGCTTGTATGGGCGTGAACCCCGGTCATACGTTAAAGCACGGCGGAAAGGCCTCGTGGTTCGGATGTCACCGTAAGCTTTTGCCACCGGGCCATCAGTTTCGTAGGCAGAAGGATAAATTTGACGGGACAATCGAGCGTGAGGTTGTCACGCTGGACTACCCATCTGGTGAAGAAGTACTCTCACACCTGGAGGCACTTGATACTGACATACCACACGGTAAGGGTGTGCCGGATCAGAAGATTGCAGGGTTCGGGAAAGAGCACAACTGGAGAAAATTTTGTATCTTCTGGGAGTTAGCCTACTGGAGGACGCTCGTTATCCGAAACAACATGGATGTGATGCATATTGAGAAGAACGTTTTTGATAATGTGTTCAACACAGTGATGAATGTCAAGGGCAAATCGAAAGATCACCTTAAAGCGAGAAGGGATCTACAACAGTTGGGTGTACGCCGTGAATTGCATCCTCGGACAGTCAGTGGGAGGACCATACTTCCGAAAGCACCTTACTGTCTAGACAAGAAACAAGTGGAGAAGGTCTGTCAGTGGGTTAAGAATTTGAAGCTTCCGGATGGGTTTGCGTCCAACATATCTCGTTGTTGCAATGTATCGGAATGCAAGTTCCAAGGGATGAAGAGTCACGACTGCCACGTATTCATGGAGAGATTCATTCCTATTGCCTTCCGGGGACTGTTGCCACGGGTTGTTTGCGAGACTTTGACTGAATTATCTCATTTCTTTCGAGATATATGCTCTTCTACGATCCGGGTGAGTAACATGGAAGTGCTTGAGAAGAACATTGTGGTGACGATTTGCAAGCTGGAGAAAATCTTCCCACCTTCGTTCTTTGATTCAATGGAGCATCTGCCTGTTCACTTGGCATATGAAGCTAAGATGGGTGGACCCGTGCAATATCGGTGGATGTATCCCTTCGAGAGGTAATCCTTAAATTGTTACAGTTGTTCGTTTACACTTAATGCGACATCTGTTATCATTGATATTCCACCTAACTCGATTCCCTAAACTTCTAGGTTCATGTTCCATTTAAAGAAAAAAGTCCGTAATAAGGCTCGGGTTGAGGGCTCAATTGCGGAGGCTTACGTAATGGAAGAACTTGTAAACTTTTGTAGTCAATATTTCGGTTCGGATGTTGGTACAAGGTTAAATCAACTAGGCCGAAATGATCCCGGAGCAAGCACAAATTTGGAAGGGCAATTGTCAATATTCAAGCAGTCAGGTAGTCCGTTCGGCCGAACGTATACTCGATGGCTAACAGATGAAGAGTACAGTGCTGCAACAATATATGCCCTTCTAAATTGCGATGAAGTTTCGGCATTCGTTGAGTAAGTTAAAGTCTTAATTCACTTACATTGCTGTACATAATTGAAAGTGTGTTAAGCGAGTTAATGCATATTGGTTTGCAGTGAGTTCGATGCGGAATCTTTAATCACTGATCCCGCTGGACTTGAATCTCATCGGAAATCACAATTTGTACAGTGGTTCAAAATCCGTGTAAGATTATTTAACGAAATTATATTATGTGTTATATACAGTTCTGTGGCCAATTAGTATACTGATTTATCCTTAATTTTTACCGTCATCTACAATAGGTTCAGTCAATGGATAGACCAGTGGCCTCCTGCTTGAAATTACTAGCCGAAGGCCCTAACAAACAAACATCCTGTTACGGAGGCTATATCATCAACGGGTTTAGGTTTAACGTAAAAGATGATGACCGAACAAAACAAACCCAAAACAGTGGAGTCTTGGTCAACGGCGACTGTTATGCCGAGAATTGCATGGATTTTTACGGAGAGCTAGATGAGATTGTTGAGCTAACATATCTGGGTTCCCAAAACCGCCTGGTAATGTTCAAGTGTACGTGGTTCGATGTCACATGCAGCAGAGGAATCCGTGTTAGCTCTCAAGGGATTGTAGATGTCAATGTCAAGTCAAGACTTGCATCAGACGAGCCCTTTGTGTTTGCTAGTCAAGCTGTACAAGTCTTTTACGCGGAGGACGTCGCCAATCCCAAATCTCATTGGTATACAACTATCAAGTCCAAGAAATTGCCCGTGACATATGACAGTGAGCTAGACTCCTTTCAAGCCGACCAACCACGTGTCTTGTTCCCTGTTGAGGTCAACAACGAGGAGGACGATCTTCCTCTTCCAACAACACTTCTTGTGGGAGAAGAAGTCGTAGATGATGACGCGGAAGATGTTGAAAGTGTTGGAGATGATGTGACCGAGTCTACTGATGAAGAGGATGAATTAGAAGATGAAGAGGACGACGAGTCCCACGAAGAAGAGGGCGACGAGGATAGTGATGAAGATGATTCGCAAACTGAAAATGATTGACTTGTAATGTTGTAACATCACGGGAAAAATGTAGTAACATTTTAGAACTTGGTGTTTATTGATGTGTTTTTGCACATCCGTTCATATATATATATATATAGTGCCGATGATGATTTATGCCTAAATTATTGTTTTTCACGTGTTAATGTCTTTGTATATAATCTATATGAAGTCAGATATGGATAGGATACGGGCTATTCGTGGCCGGGCTGGACGCCGAGCTGCTTCCTCCCCGGTTAGTCCCACCTCGTCATTGCCTACTGATGACGAGGCACAGAGTGATCGCGGACAGCCATCGGGGGCCCAGCCCCAGCTGTCGCCGTCACCGTCGCCCCAGCCATCGCCGTCGCCCCAGCCATCGCCGTCGCCCCAGCCGTCTCCATCTTCCGTGGGTTCTACCTCAGGTATAGTTGATAACGGTGTTTCCTACATTTTCGCTAGCCTTATATTTGAACTGTATTAATGTCTGTGTTTTGTAGGATCTCGACGAGGCCGTGGTCCGACACGCGGGGTACGCATCGACCCCCAGCGTAAACAGAGAGTTACGCTCACGCAGGAGGGCCTGTAAGTACTAAAAATATCACCTCATGCCTTATGTTTAAAAATTTTGGGTGTTAATTTATATTTGAACTGTATTAATTAATTTAATTACTTCTTTGGCAGGATCCTGGAGAATATGGCGAGGACGAAGATCGGCGTTCTTGTGAAGGGCCGATTCTTCGAGCCACGCCTGTACTGGAAGGAATGGGATGCCGCTGCGAGGGAGGCCCTATGGGAGGAGTGGCTGGTACGGTGAAGTATTTTTTTCAGCGTTAGTAAATGTTAAATTACAGTTTGTTTTATGTTGTTAATTTGTGTTATTGAATGCATTACAGGAGGGGTTCACGTTTGATACGCCTGAGCAGCAGGGACTGGGGCAGCAGGCTTTCTTTGCCTACATCGGCAAGAATTACCGCCGATGGCTCCACGATGCACGGGACCGGGCGAAGAAGGCGCTGCCCGCGGGTGCCCCGATGACGGACATGACGAAATATCCCCCACATTGGATATCTCACCGTGTATGGGGGGAGATGATAGATCGGTGGGCTGCGGATCCAGGTTGGGACGCCAAGAGTAAGAGCGGGGCTCAGAACAGACAGAACAGAGATCCGACGCACACGGGGGGGTCGGTGCCACACGACATCGTCCGACATATGAACGCGGTCGAGCACCCGGATCTAGAGGAGGATGAGGTCATAGCTCTGACCTATACTCAGACGCACGTGCGGAAGAAGGACAAGGACGAGACGCACCAGGCGGGCGACTATATTTCAGATATTGCCCGGCGGATCGATGTGAGTCAATTTATTTAAGTTAATCTTTTTCTTTCTATCCTCAATGTCTGTTTCGTTAATTAATGCCCTAACATATCGTTAAACCACTATTTTTGCAGGCCTCGTATGAACAGCTAAGGGGGTCCGAGCAGCAGTCCGGACAGCCATCAGCGTCCACTAGTACGGCTGCGAGTACTGGGGGGTTGAAGCGATGGCTGGATACGCCGGAGGTCGTGAATCGGCCGAAAGGCCGCATACGCGGCCTGCCTAGCACGACTCCTCGTGCCGTGATAGGAGCGTCCTCACCCCCTGCTGCCCCTCCACAGACACCGGCTCCTCGGCCTCAGTTGGACGAGGAGGATATCCAGCGCATTGCTACAGTGGTGTGCCGGATGAGGAGGGGGCCGGGCACTGCTGGACCCGCCGCCCCGGCCCCGGATCAGCAGGATCCAGATCCGGGACTCGGGAACCCCTGATGGGCCCCTTCCCGTGCCCGTTCCTAGCTTCCCCCCCCCCCCCGCGCCCGGGTTGTAATCTTCTCCCCTCTCCTAACCGGCTATCTCCGGTTCCCGGCTTGTACATGTATTAGTTTCTTTTATAATAAATATTTTTTCTAATTGATTATATATATTTTTTCTGTATTTCGCTTATTGCGCGTTGTTGTTGAGAATTGTATTTCTGTACAGGTTTAGGTAATTGAAAAATAAAAAAAAAAATTTAAAAAAATATTGACTTTTGGCGACGGATTTATTCCGTCGCTAAAATATTCCTTTCAATTAAATATTTAGCGACGGAATATTCCGTCGCTAAATAAGCTATTTAGCGACGGAATATTCCGTCGCTAAATATTTAATCCGTCGCTAATTGGACGAAAAAGAAAATAAATTAAAATTTTAAAAATATAATTAGCGACGGACATTCCGTCGCTAATGAAAAATAAATCCGTCGGTAAAAATCACATATTTAGCGACGGATTTAAAAATTCCGTCGCTAAACTATTAGTGACGGGCTTTTATACGAGGGATTTTTAGCGACGGTGAATCCGTCGCTAATTCCTTTAGCGACGGATTTTGGGCTTTTAGCGACGGATTTACCCGTCGCTAAAAGTCTGTTTTCTTGTAGTGAGTTAGAACATAGTGATGGCTTAGATATATCAAAAATATCTTGTAATTCATGATGCAAGCAAATCTTCTTGATTTAGATAAAATTTGGAGATTGATTTTCAAAATCTAATACATCTCATCTATTTTATTAGAGGGAATTAGCGAATAAGGTCACGAAATTCTGGAAAAAAATCTTAAAAGATTAAGGGATGAACCGGTCTCGATAAACCTGGCCATGTGGTGACTTTTGTTCAATCTGGCATTTTAATCATGTATTAGACTCTATCAAAGATCTTAAACTCAAGAATCATCTTTATCACTTCATTTAGCCTCAGACCTCTACAAAAAAGGCCTTTCAGCTACAGTTAAGGGGAGGCTATTCTCTCTAGAACTTTTGTCCAATTTCTTCCCAAAAGTGGTTGCATCATTTTTAAGGAGAAACTCATCATTTTCATATAAACCCTTGATATTGGTGATTTACTTGCATCGTTGATTCATCTCGAGGTGGTTTTAAGTTCTCTCAGCCATTGTCTTCTAGAGGTAATTTTGTAGTGCTCTCTAGTCTAGAGAAGTCTAAAATATTTTCCCTTAACAGAACTAAATTGCAGTCAGCAAAACAAGCTTTATCAAAAGAGTCTTTCAAATTTATTTTTCTATATTCGTGTTAAAGACCGAAGTTTAGGTCGCCTCTCAAGATCTGTGTCGATCTAGGGTGGTTTTGATCTCAGCTTGTCCAACTGGGTACTTAGGTCATTTTACCCTAGTTGTGGAATTCAAACCAAATCTTGGGATTAGGTTAAATTTTATTTCATGCATATTTACGCATTATGTGTTAAAAGTCCAAAAAACCATTAAAAGAAAGTAGAGAGCATGATGGGTGCCTAAAACCTTCTGGTCGTATAACTTAATGTCCGAACCTATCATTTTATTTTTCGGTAGATTAGAAACCTAGTTGGGCACTTTAGAGCCTTTTAGGAATTTTTTTTTCCCTCTTGTTTTATAAAATAAGATGGCGACTCTGAGTTCTTAGACCTATTGTGGGTCCAAAGAAACTTTTCGAGGCGACTCGCTAAAGTTGCGACTCTGTTATAGACTAAAATAAAAAGGACTAAACTTGAAAAGTTTTATTGCTTTTTTGGCCTTTCGTATTTTTGTTGTTGTTTTGTATAACGTGTACAATGCACTGTAACTGTGGTAATTGTGCTTTTAATTTCTGTGACTCACACATGATTATCTCGAACCTACCATTCGAGGGCAACAGTTGAAACCCTCAGATTTCCTAGTTATCGAAGCGAATTCGACTGTACTCTCACCTCCAAGTTATAGTACCGAGAGCCTCCTGGTGTCTTGGTTTATTAAATGACTTGCGTACATGTATAGGTGATGACCCATAACTAACTACCTGAGTTACGGGTGAGAGGTATATCGTATAAGTTGAGTCAACGAAGTAACCTTATACCTGGAATTGAAGAAAAGCACACACCTTGACCATTTATGTGGTCCACCCTTTTAGGGAGAATACTTGCAGGAATATGGCATATCGGCTGGGAAACCGGCCTGTATTCCACAAACTGGTCGGTATTCTCCCTAAAGGTAGATTGCAGAAACAGGGCTTCTAACCAACCGGCCAGTTTACCAAATAGGTAAACCGGACGATTAGTGAGCACATATTACTTGTGTAAAGCTAAACCGACCGCTTTTGCTCCATAAAATAACTCAAAAGTTCCATCACTGGTCAACCGGACGGTTCTCCCTTGGTCATCAAAAAAATCCTAAAAACTGAGGTTCTAACAAACTGGCTGATGTAGCCCAAACCGGTCAGTACATCAGTACCGGTTTTTTTTTCTGCAAGGCCAAACTGGCCAGTAAATCTCTACTTGATCGGTTCGTCCGAAACCATGCTTCCTGCAAGGCTTAGCCGCTTGGTAAACCGTTACTGGCCAGTTCATCAGAACCCATGTTTTTGCAAGGTGTAAAATGACCGGTCTCATGTGTTTACTATGATGTTATGGTGTGCTTATGTGCATTCTCTTGTTGTGTGGTCCTATCTAAGCGCTAGTTTCCTAGCTTGAGTAATCATTTCTTTCTCTTTAATTCTTAAGGTAAAACAACAAATACTAAAAAAATCCAAGAAAAAGAAGTAGGATGTTCAAAAATTGTGTTCATCTTCTCTCTAAGAAGGTAACAAGCTCGGCCAGCAGTACCTAACTCTGGTATCGGGACCAATCTAGAGAACTCTCGCACATCCCAATGGCTCAGATCCACAACCTTGTCCGAGTCTTCACAGATTTACGAAAGGACTTTTAAACCAGCGTCGCTATTCTGGCTACTTAGCACACGAAGACAATCATGGACTTGGAATTGCTAAAGGAGAATATAAATGCCCAGAAAAATGAACAAAAAAAGGGGAAGGAGAATGAGCAGGGGAATAACCAAAAAATTGAAAAGAACAAGGAGAGAAAAAAATAGATCCCAAGAATGAAGTTGATTGGCAATATGAGGCTAGTGATGAAGAAAAGATAGGAATTCCATAATGGAATGAAAATTGGCCACATTAAAGTCACAGATTGCACATATGAGAAAAGCGGACGACCCAATAGATCTCAATGCCCTTACCTTGGACCAGGAAGACAGGCTCTCCCCAAAATTCAAGATCCTAGCTATAGACAAGTTTGATGGACATCATATCCAAGGATACATGTGAAGTTTTACATGTGTGCATTAGCTCCCCATGGAGGTAATCATAATCAATTGGTCCATTTGTTCCATAGGACGTTTACGGGGGCTGGCGCTCGATGGTTCCTTACTCTTGAGGACTCAGGAATTCGTACATAGGAGGATGTGGTGCATGAGTTCATTAACTAGTATTAGTATCAAGCTGATCTCGACCCGATGAGACTTAGAAACCACCAAGCAAGAGCCGAAGGAGTCAGTGTCTACTTTCATTATCCGATGGAGGAACAAAACGACTTAGATTGTTAACGCCCCTTGGGAGGAGCAAGTGAATATAGTAAGAAACAATATTTTGCTAGTCTATCACAATTATATCTTTGGCCACTACAACACCGCATTCAAGGTGTTAATGGGTTCTCTCGCTCAACAATTGAACAGTTGCAAAGGAGGGCAAACCTGGGAGGATACATGACTGGTCGAACAGTTACAAAGGACAAGACCTTCTGCTTGAGAGTCCGCTATATCATCTCGCGGACATAGATAGGGCAAAAAAAAACTAAGTGTTGGAGACTCTTCCTTCTGCTTGACTGTCCGCTATATCGTCTCGGGGACATAGATAGGACCACAAAAAAAACAAAGTGTTGGAGACTCTTCCTTCTGCTTGACTGTCCGCTATATCGTCTCGGGGACATAGATAGGCCCGAAAAAAAATTAAGTGTTGGCGACTCTTCCTTCTGCTTAACTGTCTGGGCCGAAAAAAAAAAAAACTAAGTGTTGGGGACTCTTCCTTCTGCTTAACTGTCCGCTATATAGTATAACGGACATAGATATGGCCAAAAAACAAAACTAAGTGTTAGAGACTCTTCCTTCTGCCTGACTGTCCGCTATATAGTATAGCAGACATAGGTAGGGCCGAAAAACTAAGTGTTGGGGACTCTTCCTTCTGCTTGATTGTCCGCTATATAGTATAGCGGATATAGATAGGGCCAAAAAAAAAAACTAAGTGTTGGAGACTCTTCCTTCTGCTTGAGAGTCCGCTATATAGTATAGCGGACATATATAGAGCCAAGAAAAAACTAAGTGTCGCTATAGTATAGCGGACATAGATAGGCCAAAAAAAAAACTAAGTATCGGGGACCCTTTCTTCTGCTTGAATGTCCGCTATATCGTCTCGCGGACATAGATAGGACAAAAAAAACTAAGTGTTGGGGACAAGACCTTCTGCTTGACTGTCCGCTATATAGTATAGCGGGCATAGATAGGGCCATAAACTAAGTGTTTGGGGACTCTTTCTTCTTACTATATAGCGGATATGCATAGGACAAAAGAAAAACCAAGGTTTGGAAGGTCCGCTTTATAGTATGGCGGATGTAGTTACAAACATAAATTCTCAACATTTTACATGCTTCAAAAGACGGGATTCGCTAATTAAAATGACATGTGGGTAAGTGCCAGTTGGAATGAAATCCTAACATGTAGTAGGAAGAGATATATATATATCACTCTTCATTTGACATATACTCATCAGATAAGTACTGATCATTGGTGAAAATATTGTTTCTCTCGTTTGATTTGAGGTGCCTCCCACTAGCCTCGGCCATTTCTTCCGCAAGTTGAAGCATGTAAAATCGTTTTCTACGCAGCAACATCCGGTTATTCTCCATACGAATTCGGCGCACAGCTTTCTTACACTGCTTAACATTACGCCTCGACATACTAAGTGAACGACGTTGCGGCACAGGTGCCCTCAGCGTGGTGAGTTCTTGGTGTAGTGCTTCTGATTCCTTAACTCGATATGCCCACTCTCTCCGTAAACCGCAATAATACTCTCTCGGATCCGTGTACTTCACTTCTTTGTAGTCGTCGTTCCTTTCACACAACAACCACACAGTCTCACGTCCCCGCAGACTAGAACTCCCAGGAACTCCTGCCATTTAACTTAGGCGGTTCTAATGCGATGAGCATGGCTAACATATATAAATAAGCCCACACACACATACACAATATATTGGTGTGATAGCTACACAATAGTCTGCCCATCTCTGGTGACAAGACAAGTCTCTGGACATTGAAGATGACAATAGTTGGAGACAATAGCATGCCCGTGTCATAAAGTTGACAAGTCCTTGGTGATAAGACAAGTTTCTTTGGTGACAAGACAAGTCTCTAGTCTATTGCAGGGGCTTGTCACGTCTCATAAAGTTGAACCTGTAGCATCTCATAAAGTGGTCCCGTTTCAAGGTATATATAAGTACATGCATTGCACGAAGGGCAAAGGGCATAGAGTGATATACTCCCAATTTCATAACAACTCTGGAAATGTCATATACTCCACGAGATATTTTTGAAGCAATGGGTCGTTACTGGGCGGGCAAAGATGAATTTCACTATTCTTTGCGTCCAAGTTTGCATTACTCATCAAGTTATGTTAATACATTACGTGCATAATGGTCTTATCGGATGAATGATTATGAGGTCTTAGTAGCTGATTCACGGCGCATGAATATACCCATACCTCGACAAAAGGCAATCAACATGCCTCGAATTACGCACATGGAGCTTGAAAGGGCACTGCATCGAATACGTGAAGAAAATAATAGAATGAGAGTTCGTCAAAGTAGGCATAACTTACGTCGTATGGCACGTGATGCACATGAAGATGGCAACAACAATGAAGCACAAGTATACTGGAACATGAGCTTCGAACTAGGATCTGTTTCCGATGCTCCAGTTTCAGATGAAGATAAATGAAGATCGAGTTCTTCTAAGGCTATAAGGCCTCCGCTTAGGCCGGGGTTCGGGAAGGTCGGAACTAAGTGTCTGGTTCGTGCCAACCATTTTCTAGTCCAAGTTGCAGACAATGATCTGCACCACTATGACGTGAGATCCTCAGCTGTGCACCTTTTGTTTGTGTGTGGGTTTCCATGGTGCGTGGATGTATTACGATAATACTTCCTCGCTAATCATGTACTGTGTTAGAGACTTTCTTTCTGCGGTGCCGTCCGTTTTATAGTATGGCGGATCTGGATAGAAACAGAAAAACTTTCTGCTGTGCCATCTACTATATAGTATAGCGGACAGCCCCGCAGAATACATGACCAAGCAGAAAGGTGCACAGCTGAGGATCTCACGTCATAGTGGTGCAGATCATTGTCTGCAACTTGGACCAGAAAATGGTTGGCACGAACCAGACATTTAGTTCCGACCTTCCCAAACCCCGACCTAAGCGGAGGCCTTATGTCCGCTATATAGTAGAGCTAGACGTGGTAGCGTAATGCAGTTTTAATAAATTGGCGCCCGAAGACTTGTTTTAGCGACATTGCAGCATAATGTTGTTTTAATAAATTGGCGCTCGAAGACTTGTTTTGGTGACATAATCAACAATCTCAATATCGATAAACAATAAATAACGTACGATTCACAATCAACGATCTCAATATCAATAAATAACGTACGATTCACAATCAACGATCTCAATATATCGAGGGAATCTCAAACGGCACAATTAAGCACAATTAAGCGAGAAAAAATTGGAAACATAATTAACAAGAACATAAATTTTCTTATTAATAATAAATTAGGGTTCACATTGGGGGAACGAAAATTTTTCACTAGCGCTCCGATCAAAGATTACAACTTGAAAATCCCACCACCCAAGGTGTTCAAACACTACAAAGTCCCCGAGTTCGAGGCCATGCTGGCGCACGAAGACGTTCCAACCCTCTGCGAATTGCTTTTTTTGGGGTCGGCCGGGCTTCAGCTTGATTTCAACCTGCCATGCCCCCTTGCGGCTATATAATCTTGCACTGTCATGAATTGTTGTAAATTAAATGGTCAAGGCTTCCGGTATGTCCTAACAAAAACAATACAAAAAATAGGTTAGTTTTTAACCAAAAGATTAAACTTTTAACACACGAAAATACAGAGAAAGAGGGATGTCCTACAAGTTTATTCTCAAATCCCGGCATCATGACTTTGAAAAAGTGTTTGCCTACCAGGTGCAAGTTACCAATAAAATCGTAGGTGGTCTCCGATCCAGAAGCCATGAGGTCGGCGTTGAGGGGAGGACGGTGGTGTCGCCGGAGTTGTGGGTCACCAGAGATGTGGGTCGCCGTAGATGGGGTGGCGGCTTGGGTTTTAGATGTTCGAGACAGAGAGAAGAGTGCCCTCAGTGGACTGATAACAACTGATTGCCCGATTTGATTAATATATATAATAGGATAGAGTTATCCGCTACATTGTATAGCGGACATAAAAGAAGACCAAAAGTTTTTCTGCGATGCCGTCCGCTACATTATATAGCGGACATATAAGAAGACCAACAGTTTTTTTGCGATGTCGTCCGCTACATTATATAGCGGACGTAGAAGAAAACCAAATGTTTTTCTGCGATGTCGTCCGCTACATTATATAGCGGACGTAGAAGAAAACCAAATGTTTTTCTACGATGCCGTCCGCTATATTATATAGCGAACATAGAAGAAGACCAAAAGTTGAGAGCGATGTCGTCCGCTACATTATATAGCGGACATAGAAGAAGACCAAAAGTTGAGAGCGATGACGTCCGCTACATTGTATAGCGGACATAAATGGAGACCAAATTTTTTTTGTCATTTCGTCGGCTTCATTGTATAGGGGACTTAAAATAACCCCAAAAAATTAGGGCTCTGCGTATCCGTCCGCTTCATTGTATAACGGACGGGGCTGACAAAGATAAAAAAAAACAACTTAAGACTTTAGATTTGATTTGATGGCCTCTCATAGGTCCATCAGATAAAAAATTCCAGTATTCGGTCGAAAAATTATTACAAATGTCAAACTTATACAAAAAATTAAAGGTCCACTGCAGCTTGTTCGTCCTCATCTTCGGCGTCATCTTCTTCCCCGTCTTGCAAACCCCCTGAACTTATCCCCAGTGCCTTGTAATGGTTCCGCTTGTCGTGGTCGGTCATTTTGTTGCACAATGCACACCTTCGCAGCTTTTTAGGTTGAGTTGCCGTTTCAATAGAGCTTTTCATCCGCGTAGATCTCTTGCGGCCTTTCGTTTGCGATATAATTGGATCCAACGGCCGGATATCATTGTCGTCTTCCTCCCCCGGCTCGTCATCTTCTGACCCCGTCGTAGGCTCGGTGTCAACTAGATTGGTGACGGAAGCTGCTTCCAACTGGTCGACGATGGGCTCTTGCTGCTGAGCTACCTCGAGGAGATGTTTATAACCGACCATTGTAGCAGCAGCCTTTACGGACAAACGGGTGAACATCGTCACCAGATGATTATACCGCAACGTCTCTGATTCTTCAAAGTCAGTATACGGGTGCTCCGGAAAGGCAATGGTACCGTGCAACCTGTTTGCACCTTTCGTCCACCGTGGCAAGACGTATTTATCGGGGATTGTCCTGATATTCTTCTGGGTGAAAAACCGCAGAATGTGTCTACACAGGATGCCATGGAACTCAAACTTCTTGCAAACACATGTCACCGAGTCCGTCAATGTGTCGTGGCTCACCGTATACATTCTGCGCAGCTTCTCAGGAACGAGGTCATTCACGAGCGAATAAACCTTGTACTCACGCGTAGACTTTTCTGCCACCTTGTTTATACAGTATCGTCCCGATTTCTGCAGCTCTACTTGGTATAGCAAGAAGATCTCCTTCGTATAGACTTTGGCACCGTTCAGCTCCAGCGGGGTCTCAAGCAACCTTCTCCTCTGTTTGTACGTGGTTGCAAAGTCTGCAGCCCTTTCTTTCACGAACAACGACGCAACCGCTTTCTGTGCGGATGTGACGAAACTCTTCAAATTGGTAGTTGTACCCACGTAACTATCGAACATGGCATTCATAGATTCACTCCTGCCCGTCGTTTTCATGCCCGCAGAAAAATGCCTCCTCGTGTAAACGCCAATCCATTGCTCTTTGAGCTCGTACAAGTGCTGGAGCCACCCGTTGTCTTGCAATGAGTAATCCTCAACAAGCTTTTCCCACCTCTCCTCAAATTCCTCAATCGTTAACGACTTGCTAACGCACGTGTCAAAATCCTGTTTAAAGTCTGAAAACTTTGCGTACACGTGATGCAAACGTTCGGGGTATTTGTTGCTTATGTGCCAAGTGCACAAGTTGTGTCGAGTATCTGGGAAGACGGTGGCAATAGCCTTCTTCATTGCCAAATCTTGATCGGTGATGATTACGTTGGGTGCTTTGAAGTTCATGGCTTCCAGCCACGCCCTAAACAACCATTCAAAAGAACTCTCGCTCTCGTCCCTTAACAAGGCGAACCCGAACAGGATGGAGTGATAATGATGATTGACACCCGTGAAAGGGGCAAACGGCATCGAGTACTTGTTGGTACGGTATGTGGTGTCGAAAGTCACGACATCCCCAAAATGCTTATAAGCAAGCCTCGAACGACCGTCGACCCAAAAAATTGTGCTAACTCGATGCTCGTCGTCAAGTTTATAATCGAAGGTAAACTGTGGGTCCTCCATCTGCATCCGCTTCAATAGGCTCATTGTGGCTTGAGCATCATTGAGGTCATACGCGGCTCGTCTATGGGTTCGGACCGCGTTACGAACGTCTGTCGTGTTAAAGTTTAAATTTTGAATTCCCCCGGCCTGTTCAGCAAGAACATTAATCATGTCGGTAGGTCCTAGCCGCGCATCGCTCATTGTGTGAATTAGGCTCCTCGCGACCTTACCCATCTTCTTGTGTTGATGCATCTGACTCACCTTAGAAGGGGTTACTAACGGGTGATTGTGTGCCAGTTCCAGGCTGCTAATAAGCCAATGATCTTGCTTGGCTTTATAGCTTACGAACATCTTGACCTGGCAATTCGTTCGCGCAAAGAAGTCCCGTCTTCTGCGCGAATATCCTATTTCGTCATCACTGTCATCGTTGCCTACGCGTGTCTCATTTTGCACTGGGTTTCTACCCCTATGGCACTCGTATAAGCGAGAGCATATCTTTTTCGTTACGTTGCTCGTTCTTGAAGTCTTTATTCTAATGCCAAATCCAACCCTCAATGAATACGCTCGGAAACATTCTCCAGCTTCCTCCAATGTTTGAAAGGTTCGTCCTAGATACGGATCACTAGCATCTACGGGGGTGTTGGAGCTCGACACGAAATCAGACATTGTGAAACAAGACCTATGTAGAAATATAGACTACGCTTAACAATCAAATGACATTTTCAACTGAAAATATTACCTAAAAATTATCTTGACGAATAGACCAATTTAAGATGACAAATATACCATATACATAATTTCAAAAGTCTCCCATTTTGCTAATTATAGATTTATTGAACATAACAAATTAAAATTACTAAGATAAATAGACAAATTCATCATGCCAAAATACAACAAACGTATCTCAAAAAATTCGAATTTAAATAGGATAGATGTGCCGAAGTTAGCGCCCTTCAAAAAAATCAAAATTAACTACAATAAACTTCTTTAAAGTTAACAAATTAATTTCTAGAACATCACAAGTTGATGAATAGAGTGACAAATTTCTAGAACATCATCAAAAATCTATACTTTTTTGTCCAAAAAAAATATATATACTTCATCAGTCAATCTGCCCAGAAAATATTTGAGATCAGAAACTAACCTTGCTTGACTGAAGATTGAAGCAAGTGTTACTCGAAGCTTGAGGGCAGCCGAAAATGGAAGCAAGTGAATCCGAAGGAGAAGAAAATTTTGCCGAAAGAGCTGAGAATTAGGGAACTCTGGAGTATATGGGAAGTATTGTCCGCGATACTGTATAGCGGAAATTATTCCCGACACTGACACGTTCAGAAATAAAGACCTGACATCCCTTTCGACGGGATAGGGCCTGACAGGTGTCAGCCTAGGGGACGTCCGCTACACAGTATCACGGACGTCTTTTTGCTGTCTCCCATCAGGACTTTAATGTCGTCCGCCATACAATGTAACAGACAGGCGCGGAGGGGCAAAAAGGTAAAAAATCCCGTCCGCGATACTGTATGGCGGACGACTGACAGTTTTCGAAAAAGGCGCGATCTGGACCGTCCATCTCTCAGGATGGACGGTCAGATCGCGCTTGCAACTTCTCCTATTTTGCTAACGCTCTCAACGGATCAGCTCCCATATATATATATATATATATATATATATATATATATATATATATATATATATAGGGAGCTGATCCGTTGATAGCGCTAGCAAGTTGCTAGCGCTGTTTGGCCGTCCGCTACATAATGTAGCGGACGATAATTTACCGTCCGCTACATTATGTAGCGGACGATGAAAAAATTCGCTGTTGTGGCGCGCGATCTGGCCGTCCATTCTGGCCGTGGACGGCCAGATCTCGCTAGCAACTTGGGTTAAGTTGCTAGCGTTATCATTTTATCAGCTCCCATATATATATATATATATATATATATATATATATATATATACATATATATATATATATATATACATATACATATACATATATATATACATGGGAGCTGATCCCTTACAGCACTGGCAAAATAGGAGATCTTGCCAGCGCGATCTGGCCGTCCATCCCTTCGGGATGGACGGCCAGATCACTTTTTTTTGCGGCGCTGTCAGTCGTCCGCTACACTGTGTAGCGGACGGATCTTTTTACCATCTCGCCCTCGCTCAGCCGTCCGCTAGACTGTGTAGCGGACGACATTCTTGGGCCCACATCGTCCGACAAAAAGTAGTCCGCTACACTGTCTAGCGGACGGCTGTTTCCGTCAAACCACCCACTTCCCCCTGACAGTTGTCACATCAGTCGATGCACGACTGTTACTTTGTCGTTACCCCCAGCGTCCGCAACATAGTGTAGCGGACGTTGGGCAAGCATTCGAAACCTACTAACCTTCTATTCATTCCTTCTTCTCACAATCAAACTATTCCTTCTTCTCACGATCAAACCAGCGGCGTTGGCAAGTAGATCGGCGCAATTTCTTTGCAAGAAATCCTTTAATCGTCTCATCAATCACGTAAGTTCACAAACTAATCCTTTCTTTGTTCATAATCTAGAGTTCATCTTGCGGCGTTGGCAAGTAGATCGGCACTATGCTAGCGTTTGTCAATGTATATACATATATATTATATATGTATATTGCGTATTATCT